>JADFDV010000074.1:0-14495 GCA_019097775.1 Moniezia expansa | reverse complement strand
TTTGTTAAAATATGGCCTTATATTAGACATAAGAATATGATCTTTTTTATATTCATTTCCGTTTTTAGGATAGAACTTAGGTTCATCATGACCATTCATATTATCTGTGCTAACATGAAAATTTGAGTAAGTAATTTTATAATTTTTAAAAATACCTAATTCTTTTAAAGCATATTCCTTAATTGCCATTATTTAACTTTTAAATTGATAATTTATTAGTCAATTGAATGTAAAATTTAGTTATGAAAAAAATTGAATTTTATATTACTAACAATGAAAGAAATTTAGTTAATGAATACTTTAATACATTTTCAAATTCTTTATTATTTACTCAAAATGATAAGTTTTATTTTCATTCTAAAATTTTCAATTCTAATGAAGAAATAGAAATATCTGCAGTAATTATTGATTTCTCAAAAGAATTAGCACAAAAGTTAGAAGAAATCTTAAGATTTTCAAGAATAAAAGCTCTTGAAATATCTAATGAACCTATTGAAGAATTTTTAGACGATAGTATTTATTCAGAAAATTAATACAACTGTAAATAAATTTGATTATGAAGAATGTAAATCAATTTTTTATTTTGTAGCCGAATTATTTTACAAATACTTAATGGGACATCATTTAAAAAATGGTAATAAAAGATTAAGTTTAATGTTTCTAATAAATACATTATGATTTTTTGGTTATTATTTTAAATGGACAAAAGGTGAATTAGAAACTAATTATGAGAAATATAAATCTAAATTAGAATATTGAGTGGAAAAATTTCAAAATTCATCTAATACAGAAAATGATATAATCAAAAATAAAAATATATCTTTGATTGAAGAGTGAATCAAAGAAAATGTAGTATTAGCATTAAATTGGAGGTAATAAATGATTAAAATAGAAAAAAAATATAAATATCCTTCAACAGAAGAAATTAAAAAGATGTGTGATGAAGCATTAAATCAAGACAACAAAGAAGATATCATTAGAGAAATAAAATATTTAAAAAATAGATAATTAAGTTAAACAACATGCAACTCTATTAAGCAAGCAATAATTTTGTTGATTAATACGTTTTTTTTATTGTACAAAATATAAAGTTTAGAAATTTTTAAATTTAAATAATTATTTAATGATTTATCGTATTTTAAATTCAATACATCATTTTTTGTTATGTTCATTTGAACAGAGCCGGTTGAATATGATTCTAAAATTTTCTTGTTTTTTTCAATAATCATTTTAACTAAAAGAGAATAATTAGATCTTATTGAAATTAATCGCTGGTTAAGTAAATATTTATTGTTTTCTAAAATTACATCACTAGTTCCTATAGATCCTGATAGACCTGTTACAACATCTCCTTCTTTTAAGAATACTTTATTATTTGGGTTATTTGTATAAGATATATTTTGATTAATATTTAAAATATTCGCTATTTTATAAACAATATATTTTCCTTTTTCTAGAAAATCATTTGATTTAAAAGCAAAACCCTGAAAATTATCAAATTCACCAAGAGAAAAATTATTTTCTTTAGTATTATTTATTTGATGATTCATAATACTTTCAATCTTTTTTATTTTAAAAATAATTGCGTTTTTTAATTTCTCAAAAGGTTCAATAATGTTGATTATTTCTTGTTGAACATTTAAAGGAACTTTTTTTATTTTTATATTTTTCATTTCATTTTTTGTCATATTGCATCTTGTTGTGTAAGGTATTGATTCTCTTTGTTTTTGAATTGAAAAATCATAATTTAAATATCATGTAAGCCATTTTGGCAGAACATCATATTCTTTATTTACATAAAGAAGTTTTGAAAAACCATTTAAAATGAAAGGTTTGATAGTTTCTATGAATGTTGCTTGAAATACATCTTTATTTGTTTCACTTGATCATGTTACAGCAATAGAGTTTTGTTTAGATGTATAAAATTTATTTTTATCTTTTTCAAAAATATTAATTTTAGGTAAATTGTTGTGTTTAAAATTAGTTAATGTTTCTTTGCTATAAACATTTTTATAGTCAAGAAAATTATATTTCCCATTAACTTTATATTCATTTGGTAACTTAGTTATTCCATTTTCAGTTTCTACAATTTCTAATAAATTTCAAAATTCATCATCAGAATTAATTGCCATTATTTAACCTTTCAAAACTTGAAAATTATTATATTACAAAATTGTGTATTTATTCTATAAATACACAGAAAAGAGTAATATATGAAATATTCAAATTATTTAAAAAACAAAAATTTATCAAAAAACACAATTAAAATATATTCAAAAGAATATGAAAAATGGAAATTATATCTAGGAGATAAAAATCCAAACAAAACTTTATTTGTTAAGTATATAAAAAATTATTCTAAAGATCATCAACCAAATAGTGTTCATTTAATATATTCATCAATACTTTCAATATTTAGATTTGAAAAAAGATGAAAACTACTAAATCAATGTCAAGATATTAAATTGCCTAAAATTCAACAAAATAATAAAAGTATCATAACTTTAGAAGAATATAATAATGTTAGACGAAATATAACTTTATTAACAAAATTAGAAAAAAGAAATTGATTAATCTTTTCTTTTATTTTTTTGACTGGTGTCAGAGTAAGCGAGTTATTAGAATTTAACAAAAATAAAATTTATGAAAATAATAAATTAAAAATAAAAGGAAAAGGCAACAAAATAAGAGTAATTTTTATCACTAATTATTTGAGTCAATTATTAAATAATTGAAGGGCAAATAGAATAGCAATTAATAGTCAAAATAAATTAATTACAATTAAACAAATTAATTTAATTATTAAAACTACAAGCATTAAGTATTTTATTTAATAAAAAAATAACTCCTCATGGTTTAAGGAGAAGTTTTGCAACAAATTTTTTAAAAATAATGCAAATATTGAAATAGTTAGAAAAACTTTGGGTCATACATATAAATACAACAGCAAGATATCTTCATTTAATTATGATGATATATTTGAAGAAATTAATAAATCATGAACAATAATTAATTTGTTATCCTTATTTCCTTTAATGGCAATTAAGTTAGGTATAATGTTTTTATTAAAGAGGTTCTAGACCAACACCATTATCAAAATACGAAACTAAAGATTTAAATGATATTAATGCGATACCTTATCCTAATCAAAGTGATATTGAAAAATAATAATTATTTGTGTCAATTAAAAAAAATGTTTAAAACAAATTTGGGCTACAACTTCGTCTTGCAATTAGAGGTGATTTATTAATGACTTCATCTTGTGATATAGGAAATGTTGTAATTTTAAATCTTGAAAAAGCTTTTATAGTATATAATTTTTAATTTAACACTCACCATTATTAGAAAACAATATTTAAAATATTGAATAATTAGAATAAAAAGAAATATCAGAGCTTGGTTACGGAACAACTTTTAATGTTTTATATATTGAACCATTTAGTAAATATTAAATACAAAATTTGTCCGATCACACTCCAACAAGAAATAATCAACATTATTGAACCTTTTGAGAAATTGATTGAAAAATACAATAATAAAAAGATGTATCTAATTAAATACTAATTATTTTATCAATTAAACAAAAATAAAATAAAAATTAAACTATTAGATTTTTCTTCGCTTAGTAATAAAAATATGATAATCAAAAATTTTATGTTGAAACAAGCAATATAAATGATAATTATGAAATGTGTGGTTATAAGAAATCATCAATAAAAAACCTTCAAGAGCAAACTTATCGTAATAATAATTCATTATTTTTTAGTAAACTAAAAGGTTCAAACAAACTTTTTGTTTAATATGATGAATCATTATGTAAATATGTATATTCAACAGGTTTTTACAATATTTATTCAAAAGAAAATATAAATTGATTTATTTGGTTTTTAAATTCTTATGATTTTATTAATCAAAAAAATCAAAATTCAGTGGAACTTATGGAAGGAATAACAATTAATGGATTATCAGAAATTACATTAAATAGTCCGAAAAAATTTAAATTTAAATTCTTGTTTAGAATTGCTTCAAAATAACAAAATTAATGATAAGTTAAAAATAATTATTAAAATCTTATTGAAATTACATGATATAAAATTAATTTATTAATAGAAATTAGATTAAAATACTTTGCATAAATTCTTTAATTTTATCTTAACATTGTATCTTTAACTAGTCCTAGTTTAGTTTTTCAATTTATATCATTAATATTTTAAAAAACATTTTTCTCATATCAACATATGTTTTTCTATTGTTATTTTCATAGACTAAATATAAAAATTTATTATTTTTATCAAATTTTGTTGTCAATAAAAGCTATAACCTTACCATCTAAAGAAAGAGAATTATTTCATATAAAAACAGGTCTTTTTTATTGATATCAACATTTTTATATGATTATTTAATTTCGGAAATTCAAACAATATGTCAACGCTTTGATTTTCATTTATTCTTTTTCATAAAAATATTAAATTATCTAAACTATAGCAGGAATCTAAGATTCCCTTATTGGAGATTAACTCCATATAAATGTATCACTTTCCACAATATCTTAGTTCCTTTAATGGCAATTAAGGAGTATAAATTAGGAGATATTTGTCATTTTAAACTGGAATTGATCCATAAAATCTGAAATGAATGAATATACCGTTTATTAAATTAGGAAATACAAGCGGTTTTGAATTGATTACAAGAATTCAGAGAAAATAACTTCTTTAAAAAGAAAAAGCAAATTAAACGATTTACTCCATGTTGAAGTTGTTCTGTAGGTAAAAGTTTTATTGTAAAACAAACATGTTTTTTATCACAGCTTTTATAAGTTAGAAAGAAAGACAATGTATATTTAAATAAATATATGCATTATTTATTTAAAAAATGAAAAGCAGATAAATAAACTTGCTGTTGGAAGTGTTTTAAAAAAGCTAATATGAATATTTTGGAAATTATATTTAAATCTTCCGATCTACAAACCCAACAAGAAATAATCAACATTATTGAACCTTTTGAAAAATTAAAGGAACAAATTAATAACAAAAAGAATCAATATCAAAAATTTGTTATTTTGAAATTATAATAGCAAGCCACAAAAAACTATGATAAAATAAAATAATTTTCGAAAGAAAAAATGTTAATTCAATAGACTTAGTTATGATGTTACAAATTACCTTTTATTAATGTTTCTGCAATAAATATAAAATTAATAAATATATTTCTAATCCTTCTTTAAAAAGATATAGAATATGGTGATGTTATTTTAAGTTTAGATGGAACAATTGGTCTTGTAAATAATTTTTTAGAAGGATATAATGGTTATGGATATAAAGTTTTTTCAAAAAATAATATAGTTGATAATTCTATTATTTATTTTTCATTACTAAATCCAATAAACCAAAAAATATCTTGAAAACTCAAATGGTTCAGTTATAAAACATGCATCAAAGCAAAAAATAAAATTCTACTTTTTCATTTTTTAAATGAATTTAATCAAAATAGTTTACATATGAAATAATTTTAAAAAAATAGAACGAAAAATAAATCAAATAATCGAAAAATTAATTAACTTATTTGTAATATAAATTATCTATCTTTTTAAATGTTTAATTTTATATTTCTTTTTAATATATCTGTTATTAAGGTCAACTACTTTATTAACTCTAGTAACATATTTTTATCATTAGATAAATAATTAGATTCATTCAAGTTTTTACAATTTCATTTGCTATAGCAGAACCAATAACTTTGCCACCTAAACACATACATAGTTTATAGAATGTGATCGTGCCAAACTAGCAACAAATGGATCTTGAGCAATAGCAGCATAAACTCCATATATTTATTAGCAATTAAGCAGAACCATATCCTACTCCATCGATAATATTCCTCTATCGACTTCATCTACTTACTGCTAAAGCACAGGATGACAAATCAGTAAATCACAACTTTCTTCACTAAAAGGACCAAAATCAATTGTTTCATGCCCCATTTGTTCAATTTTTTTTTTAATCTTCTTTTAATCTAAATCCTGCATGATCACCAGCTAATGCAATTTTCATAACTATCTCCTATTTTTTCTATCTATATAGTTGAATATAATTGTTTTATTTTTAGGTTTGGTTTATTATTTTAATTTCTAACTTTCATTTGAATTCTATTTATAATGAAAATAATTTATAATTTCTACTATTCTTTTCATTAGTAAATGATCATAAATTTTTTATATAAGAAAAATGTTTCTTTTTTCTTTAAAGATGAAACAAATGAGAATTTTTGAACTAGAAAAGAAGATGATTTTATTTTTATTCATCAAATAATAAAGTTGTTGGACTAAATGTTTTAAATTATGAACGGTATTTTCCAATTGAAAGGTTTTCATAAATAAGTAATAAAGTTAAAAAATATTTATTAAATAAATTTTCAAACTATTTAAAGAAGAATTTTACTTCTTTTTATAAAATGGTCAAGTAATCAAAAAAATCTCCTTCAATGAAAATTAAAAGTTTTAAAAGTAATTTTTAATGATCAAGAAAGACAAATTATACAAATTTGCAAATATTGAACTTAATAAAAATTATTTATTTGCAATTAGTGGCAATACTTATCAGGACTAAAAATAGTATCAAAAGTAATGAATGTTCTTTCTGAAGGATGATCATCTCTTATCATTCTCTTGGGATTAATCAGAAGGTTAGTTAATTGTGATGATTTAACCATTGATGATGAATATAATTTTTAAGGAGTATTAAATATGATAAATAGAAAAACTAATTGAACAACTTAAAGATCGAGGAATAATAAATAATATTACAAATGAAGAAAAATTAAAAGATTTAAAAGAAGGTGATGGAATTTACATTGGTTTTGATCCACTGCTGAATCATTACATTTAGGAAACTATATCTCTATTTCTATTCTTCATCGTTTAAAAAGCTGGACTGAAAACATATGCAGTTTTAGGTGGAGCAACCGGAATGATTGGTGATCCTTCTTTTAAAGAATCTGAGAGAAAATTATTAGATCAAATACGTTAGAAAAAATAAAGCAGCAATAAAATTACAACTACAAGCTTTTGGCCTAGAAGTGATTGATAATTATGATTTTTATAAAGACATGAATATCATTACTTTTTTAAGAGATGTAGGAAACTTGTTAATGTTTAATTAATGATTGCTAAAGAATCGATTAGTTCAAGATTAGAAATGGTTTATCATTTACTGAATTGCTTTTACCTTATTACAGGTTATTATTTTATTTATTGTATAGAGATAAAACATTAAAATTCAACAGGTGGTTCTGATCAATGAGGTAATATTACTACAGGACTTGAAATTATTAGAAAAATTTTGAATAATAAGTGCTTTAGGAATTACATTAAATCTTCTTTTAGATTCAACAGGAAAAAAATTTGGTAAATCAGTTGGTGGAGCATAGATTAGATCGCTTTAAAACATCTCCTTTTGCTATGTATCAATTCTTATAAATCAATGATGCTGATGTTGAAAAACTATTAAAATGATATACCTTCTTAGAAGATGAAGAAATTTTAAAAATTATGTCTTATCATAAAACTACCAAGAAAAAATTGGCACAAAAGATGTTAGCACTTGAAGTATGTCAAGATATTCATGGAAAACACAAGCAAGACAGGCAAAGGAAATAACTGAAATTCTTTTTGAATCGTCTAAACCAATTAACGAAATTACTATGGATCAAATTGAATTAATTAAAAATGACTTACCTATGTTTGTAACCATAATCAAAAAAGAAAAATAATCGACTTACTGATAGAAGCTAATATTTGTTCTTCAAAAAGAGAAGCAAGAGAATTTCTGGTAAGTGAGCAATTAGTGTAGATGGAGAAATTAAAAAGATGAAAATGAAGAATTATTTCCAAATTTCGAATATAAGTATTTAATTATTAAAAAGGAAAAAGAAATTTTTATCTTATTAAATTTTAATTTAAAGAGAAAAGGGTGTCTATGACTATTAAGAAAATATTAAAAAATATTAGATAAAAATTTGATTCAGTTATTAATGGTTATAGTCCTTCGAATGTTGATAGTTTTTTGATTCAATAATTAACGATTTGGAAAATATTGAAAAAACAATTTGACCAATTAAATAGCGAAAAAGAGAATCAAACTAAAACAATTGAGGAACTAAATAAAGAAATTTTGAAAATAACAAAAGAAAATATAGAACTAAAAAATAGATTAGAAGAAATAGTAGAAGAAAGTAAAAAAGATGAATAATCGCGATAGCAAAATAGAACAACATCTTTTGGATATTCTTTATTCGTTAGAAGGAAAGATTAATAAAACACAATTTAGAAAAATTGTCAAATTTTACAATTGACAATTTCAATTTAAAAGTATTCATATTGTAGGAACAAATGGTAAAGGATCAAATGCAAAATATATAAATGATGAGCTAATTGCGCAAAGTTATACGGTTGGTTTATTTACTTCTCCTCATATTTATTCAATGTATGAAAGAATTAAAATCAATAATAAGGATATTGATTTTGAAATTATGGCTAAATTTATATCTAAATTAAAAAGTGATTTTATTGACGTTAATTTTGGTTGATTTGATGTATTTTTTTAACCGCTCTACATTGATTTAATAGTCAAAAAATAGATGTAGCTATTTTTGAGGCAGGAATTGGAGCAAAAAAAGATATTGTCAATTATCTTGATCACAATTATCTTTTGATTACATCAATTGCAGTAGATCATGAAAAAATTTTAGGAGATTCTATAGAAAAAATAGCAATTGATAAATCATATTCTATTAAAAACCACAATCAAGTTTTTGTTTCTGATTCAATTGATAAAAAAATAGTTAATATTTTCAAAGAAAAAGCAAATAAAGAAAATTGCATTTTTAGTATAACCAAAACGAATCAATCAACATATGAAACAATAAATCAATCATTAAGCAAAGCATTTTTAAAACAAGTTTTTTGTATTGATAAGTTTAAAAGTCATTTCATTTTACCTTCAGGAAGATCAGAAAACATTAAAATAAATAAAATAGATTGTTGAGTAGATGTTGCTCATAATTATCAAGGATTTTTTGAATCTTTAAAATATTATCAATACAAAGAAATAAATTTTGAACAAATCGTTGTTTCTTTATCATCTGATAAAAACAACAAAAAAATTTTCGAATTATTAGAAAAAAAATTTAAAATGATTTATGTATATCAAAATAAAGGTAGAAAACCTTTGTTATTAACTAAATATAGTGATAAATTTACTAAAATACTTAATATTGATCTTTTTTTAGAAAAACTAGATAAAAAAACATTATTTATTGGATCATTTTATTTAGTGTCTGAGATATTAAATAAAATAAAAGGAGATAACTACAACAACAATTAAAAGCATTTTTTACAAATATTGCAAAATTAATACAAGACAAATTGCTTTTATGGCAATTTTGATGTCTTTTTATTTGGTTACTAAATATGTTTGTTCATTGATTTTTAGTGGTCCATTAAATTTTAATATTGAAATATTATTTTGAATATTTAATGGAATTTTATTTGGTCCTATTATTGGTTCCATATTTTCAATTGTGTGTGATACACTGTTTACTTTTATAACATCAGGTATAGCTAGATGAATGATTGAATATGCAATTATTGCTCCACTTGTAAGTATTATTGCTTGATTTTTTTGAAAATCATACAAAGAAAACAGTAAGTGAACAGTCATTATTTCAATTACAACAATATTTATTTTAATCGCGTCTACTTTAATAATTTTCTTTTTTCAGTTGTTAAGTGATAATTTCAAGTATGAAGGAGTAAAAGATAAAAATATATTCCCTATTTTCATTTATATTCTAATCAGTTTTTTGTGCATTTCAATAGTTAGTTTTTCATTATATTGTTTGATATTGTTTAAAATGAAAAAAGAATGAAAATATATAAAATGATTACATTCTTTAACCTTAATCATAATGATAGTTATTGTTTTTAGATGAATATGAGGACCTTATGCTTATTTAGAATATTCAAGAAGATTCTATTCAAAGAATATTGATTTTGCAAAACAGTATCCATTATCTTTATTTGGTATTGTGACTAAATCTTGTTTAACAATTCCTTTGGCTTCAATGATTGTAATACCAATGATTTCTATATTAGAAAAATTTCAAAATATAGAAAATTCTGAAAATAGATTTTTTTAATATTTCTTAAATCATGATTTTTTCTATTTCTTTAAGTAAATTATTAAATTTATTTTTTGCAATTAGTTTATCTTTTTCAATTAAGTGAATATATATCTTAACTTTTGGCTCTGTTCCTGAAGGACGTAATGATATTCATGATAAGTTATCTTTAAATTGATAAACTAGCATATCGCTTTTAATACCATTTATTGTTTTGTTATAATCTAATAAATCAGCATTTTGAAAATTTAAATTTTTAAATTTATTTTTAATATCTTCTAAATGTTTTTCATTTTTTAGATTGAAAGAAAATGATTTTGCTTCCATATGTCCATATTTTTGATAAATAAGTTCTAATTTTTCGAGTAAGGAATTGTTATTTTCTTTTGCTTTTGCTGCAATAATTGCTAAAGCAAATAATGATTGAATAGCATCTTTATCATGCGATAATTCTTCGTTTATTAGAGAACCGTATGATTCTTCAAAAGCAAAGAAGAAATTTTCTTGGCCGTTTAACTCATTAATTTTATTTCCAATTCATTTAAATCCAGTTTCGCAAATATAAGATTTAATTCTCTTTTCTTGACACATTTTAGCTGGCAAAGATGTTGAAACAAAAGAATAAATTAAATAATATTTTTTACTTTTATCTATTTTTTTATTTTCTAATAAATAGTCAGTTATCAATATAGCAATCTCATTACCATTTAATAATTCAAATTTCTCATTATTTCTAATAGCTACACCAACTCGATCAGAATCAGGATCAGTAACTAAAATTAAATCAGCATTTTCTTTGTTTGCTAAATCAATTGTATTTTTAAAAGCGATTTTGTATTCGGGATTAGGATTTTCGACGTAAGTAAAATTGCTATCTTCGATAATTTCATTTTTTTCATAAATTACATTTGAAGAAATGTTATTAAATATCTTTTTAACTAAAGGATAACCAGTTCCATGTAATGGAGAATAAACAATTTTTATTTTAGAGAGATCTTGATTATTGAAATTAATTTTTTTAATAGATTCAACATAATGATTAAAATCTTGTTCTTTAATATTTTCTACTAAATTATTATTTAATAGCTCTTTTTCAATTTCTTGATAATTCAATTGATTGTATAGAAGATAGTCATTATAATCTTTAAAAAAAATTTTCATTTTGTTTACTTCATCAGGCAATAATTGACATCCATTTTGATCATAAATTTTAATTCCATTATATTCTTTTGGGTTGTGACTTGCAGTAATATTTATAGCACCTATTGCTTTTTTAGTTCTCGTTAAATAACTAATAAAAGGAGTAGCTAACATATTAAAATTAAAATATATTTTAATTCCATACGAAGTTAAAATTTGTGCTGCTATTAGAGTAAATTCCTTTCCTTTAATTCGATTATCTCTTCCTATTACAATACCGCATTCTTTTATATTGCTAAAAGTATTTAAAAGATATCTAGCATAACCATCGATAACTCTTGCTACATGTATTTCATTTAAATGATGTTCTTCACTTCCAACAATTCCTCTAATTCCGGCTGTTCCAAAATCAAGTTTCATTATTATTCTCGCATTCTAATCTGTAATATAGTTTACAAAATTAATTTTTAATATTATGTAACTAATTAATAAATATCTTATGATTTTTTAATAATTATTTATTACTTCAATTTTTTCTAAAATTAAATTCACTTTTAATGATTTCATCTAAAGTTTTTTGTGGCTTTCAATTTAATTCTTTTTCTATTTTTGCAGTTGAAGCCAATAATATAGCAGGATCCCCTGGTCTCCTGTCCACAATCTTAGATTTTATTTCAATATTTAATGATTTTTTGGCTTGATTTAGAACTTCTAAAACACTATAGCCCGTTGAAGAACCGACGTTGAAAATATTTGATTTGTTATTTTTAATCGATCATTCTAAACCAATAATGTGAGCCATTGCTAAGTCGACGACATGGATAAAATCTCTTATGCAAGAACCGTCTTTTGTTTTGTAATTATCTCCAAATATATTCATTGTTTTTTCTGGGTTTAAAGCAGCATCAATAACAACAGGAACTAAGTGAGTTAAAACTTCGCCTTTAATTCCAATTTTTCCATTTTCATTAGTTCCTGCAACATTAAAATATCTAAAAATTACATAATTAGCTTTGTGAGCTTTTGCTCATCCTTTAATTAAAAGTTCTGCTGATAATTTTGAATCTCCATAAGGATTAATTGGTTTAAGTTCATCATTTTCAGTTATTGGATTTGTTTTTGGTTCCCCATAAACAGCAGCAGTCGAAGAAAATACAAATGTTTTCACATTGAACTTATTCATTGTTTTTAATAGTACTTCAACTGAATAAACATTATTATTGAAATATTCTAATGGTTTGAATACTGATTCAGGTACAACTATTGAGCCTGCAAAATGCATTACTGCTTTAATATTTTTTTCTTTTTCAAAAACATTTTCTAATGATTTTTCATTTCTTAAATCTACTTCATAAAAAGTTGCTGCTGGATGAACATTTGATTTAAATCCTTTTGAAAGATTATCAACTACAACAACTTCATATCCTTTATCAATTAATTCATAAGTTGTGTGTGAACCAATATAACCAGCTCCGCCTGTAACTAATATTTTCATTTTAACCTACTTTCTAATTAATATGAACCAACATAGTTGATAATTATATTTTGAGGTTTAAAATTAGTCAAATATAAGCAATGAGATTCAATTTTATTTTTAATTTCTTTAACTTTATCTGCAATTTTTACATTTTTTGAAATTTTAATTTCCAAAGATAAATTAACATTATTTTCTTTTTTTAAGAATGTAATTGATGTTTTAAAAGTATTTATTTTAATATCTGAGACACTTTTGGTAAGTGAATTAATGATATCTTCAAAAACTTGTCTATCAATCATTACTGAAGTTTTTGGATGAGTTTTAATAACCAAATAAGAAACCATTATTTTTTGCCTTTTCCAATATATTTACCTTCTTCAGTTGAAACAATAATAATGTCACCTTGCTTAATAAACATAGGAACTTCTAATTCAAAACCTGTAGTTAAAGTTACTTTTTTTTGAGGATTTGTGGGATTTGTTGTTGTGTTACCTTTAACCGCATCAAAAGCTTCTGCTACTTCAAGTTCAATATTTAAAGGTATTTCAATATCTAAAATTTCATTTTCAAATTTTCTAACTTTTACTTTGGCACCTTCAACTAAAAATTTAATTCTCATTCTAGTCTTTTTAAGGAATTTCAACTTGCTCATATGTTACTTCATCCATTAGTATAGCACTTGTCCCATCGTTATATAAGTAGTTCATTGCTATTGTTTCGATGTGACTTTTTGAACTTTATCACCACCAGTAAAGATTTGATTGTTGTGGCTCCAGACCTTAAACTTTTACTTTCGCTTTAACATTTGCTTGTCCTCTACCTTGTTTTGAATGTTGTGCAGTTAAACAACATATAAGTTACCATCTAATTGGAATGTTTTTCCTGTTTAAAATCATTAACACTTATCATACTAAACCTACTTTCTTGATAAAATTTTGCTCCATCACTTGTTACTAAAAGATCACTTCAATTCTAGCTCCACCAATTCCTTCATATAAATTCCAGGTTCTACTGTATTACCACTACCTTCTCTAGAACTATATCTGATAGTTTTTGAAACATAGGGAAATTCATGAACATCTATCCCTAATCCATGACCGTTGAATAAGAAAAAAATTTGAATATCCTTTTGAAGTTATGTAAGAACGACAAATATCATCAATTTCAGATGCTTTAATTCCTGGTCTTACCGCTTGTCTGCCCAATCTAGCAGCTTCTTCAACAATTCTAGTATTTCATTATATTTTGGTTTAATTTTTGATCTTCAAAGAAAATGTCTTGTTATATCTGCACAAAAACCTCAACTTAGCCCCAAATCATTGTTACTATATCGCCTTTTTTCAATTTCTTATTTGATGAGTGATGATGAGGCTCTGCTGTACTTTCACCAAAAGCAACAATTGAATCAAAAGCTTCTTTTTCAGCTCCACTTCTAACCTAATATACTCAATTTGTGTTGAACCTCTTTTCGGTAATTCCTTCTTTTAAAAAAGTTGAACTTTATCGAAGATTCTAAAGAAATATCAATGGCTTTTTGAATTTTTAAGATCTCTTCTTCGGTTTTATTATTCTAATTTTTGTCCATTGATTGGAATTATTATTCATCACCAATTTTTAACATATCTTAATTTTAATTTTATTTGAACAGTTAAATAATCAGCTTCAATTGCTATTTTTTGGAATTTTTTGTCTTTTAACCATT
>JADFDV010000073.1:0-29003 GCA_019097775.1 Moniezia expansa | reverse complement strand
ATCTTGGGCTAGGATTGCGAAAGACGGACGCCCGAAACTGGAAGGACACACGGTGGCTGTGGCGTTGTTTTGGAGCCGCAATGGCTCAATTCAAATATCACAGTAAGCAAGGCGAAAGTTTAATTTGAAGACACTTTTTTTGGAATTTGGTTTAAGCTGTTACTAATTTAGCACGGCTGCACAAAAGGTACATACTAGTTAAGAAAGGCAGAATTTGGTACATGAAACCGTGTATAACATAACTCAGATTTGACACGAACCTGAAAAATGGTATAAACTGGAGAATGCGAGGCAAATTGAAGAAGCTCCTGAAGTGTTAATTGGAAGACCACATTTAATAACTAACATGGCGTAGTGCATTTTAAATGACCACAATCATGTGAAATCTAGTAAGAACACCTTACGATTAAATCTAACTGTTTTATTTCTATCGCCAATCTTTAAGTGAGAGGAAATCCAACAACACGGTTTTACAATTATTTAGACAATGAACATTGTTATAATATATTTTTTAAATATTCTCAGGGAGGTCAATTTGCGATGGAGATCACTGACCTTCTGTACACGCTAAAGAATCACCGTGAATATAGATTTTCTACTGAAGAATGCTTCGGATAGGAACATTAAGACTAAACGTCCAATCAGGGACTGACCTGAATGCCATAACATTGTCAGAGTATATTCATTTAGCTAGAAAAAATCACAAAGAGTCAATATCTTAGGTAAGCATAAAAATGATAACAAATGGTTATTTGAAGTGGATGAATGCTGAGGTGTGAATAAATTCTTTGTAAAGTTTTGCACGTGCAGGACATTTTTTGCCTACAGAAATCAGTTAAGCATGTTACTGAGGAAACAAACGTGTTTGCTGAACCCCATTACAAGGGTGAATATTTGCATATAAAGAGCTTGACACAGATACCTATTAGATATTGGGTAAAATGATAGCTCTCATTTTTATACTAGTCTTGATTTAAGGTTAGACTCTACTGAAACCATAGTTCTTTTTGATTCCAATCGCACATGAAACTTCTGCTAAGATATTTCACTGTTAATGTTGCGCAAAAAATAACGTTGATATCTAGACAGGCTTGAAATTTTGTACAGAATGCTCGTCCAAAAGCAAACTTTCTTCTATGAATCCTAGCATAAGTGCATTAGGCAAAATAAGGAACTTTTTTTGCAAAAAACTAATAAAAATATGTGTAGTACTAGATGAATAAATTAAAAATGGCTTGAGCGCTTGATAGACTTGATTTGAGCAACTTGTTAAAGAAGAGAAATATGATTATTCCGAGACGTTTTCATAAATACTGAGTCTTTGACGATTATTTCGCAATTTTGTTTTTCCATTAGAGAAAGCGGAAAACAAAAATGATTCAGAATTACGTGGCTAAAAAGTGCAAATGAGTATTGCTGTCATACTAAATTTCAAATTATATTTCTTCGCTAACGGTTTACACAAATTTCTTGTATTATTCAACAGTCTGTCAAATCTTCAAACCTCCTCAGTTAGCACCAGCGATTTCAATGTCTTTGTATATTCGATAATGAAAGAACACATGGGTGCGCTACAAAAGTACTCACAAAAATATAGGCAGTCCTATCGAGCGCATCAAGACGGAAACATTGTCAACTCTCAGCTATTTATTAACAAAGCATATTTCTTGAAAACTTGTGTATTTTTAAGCCTTAAAAGCTTGATCATAGTCAAAACCCAGAAATGAATGATTTGTCGCTTATTATTGCGCTAAAGTTTATTTTGATTATTATTTGAAAGTCCTGAATTGCAAGAACAATGAGCCATTCAAATGAATACAATTCATGTAGTTGTACATGATGCAAAGTTAAGGATTTTTTTAAGGTTTGAAATAAGTGAAGACTTGAATCATAATCAAAGCTTTTCAGGATGTCATCGTTTGATATTATCTCAGCAACAGGTGCTGTGCTGAAGATAAACTTTGCAGTCTTTTCCCAGTCGATTGCAATCACGGCTGAAAATTGCAAGTTGTTGTACCGAATCACACATTCATAAACACTAGAACGAGGTTTCCAGGTCATTTAAATGCAAAGAATGTTCTAGCCTGTTATCTGAATCATCAAGAGGATAGTTCTGCGCAAACTTCAATGCATTTACAAGTTTTATTGAATCTTCTTATCAAATGCATGAAGTTTGCACAGGTTCTATTGGATAAGGTATGATGCACACCATTTCAGCAATCGAAGCGTACTTTCACACCAGAACAGTTTTTAAACAACTGTTAAATGATGATTGCTGTTACTCCTTAAGGACGCTGCGATTGTCGACACACTACACATTATCACAATTATTACACATTTTTTATCGAATCATGCAGATGGAAAACAGAAAAGACCTGCGCAGTTGTTCAATATCAGCCGTTTTTGTTAATATACAACAATTCTAAGTAAACTTTGAGTTTATTTGGATTGGCCGAAATGCAGTTGCTAAGCCAACCGGAAATTGGATTAATCTCATAGATGAGAGTGCAAAGCTTCCTTTAACGCTTATCATTTGCATTTATGATAAAATGCGTTCTCGAATTTTTTCCAATTTCAATTTTAATACGCAGCTTAAAAGCGCAAAACAGCAGATATCCAAATTAAAGCTACTTGATTTAAATATTGAAATTTTATTGCTAGCATAAGATTCTAAAGTGAATATTCCAAATTATATACTGAGCTTAAATATACAGAGATTGATAACAATCTTCCCGGTAAAATTTTCAACATCTGATTAGATATATGCTGGTCAAAGAACGCATCATTTCTCTAACAATGTGCCTTTAACCAGCCTAACCAATGCTGCGTTTCTTTGTTTATATAGCAACTGAAGAGGTAAGAAAGATATGGTAGCCATTGAAGTTTGAATTCAGATTTCACTTTCAAAGTCAGTCTCGAGCATGCATAAACACTAATTTTCAATTCAAAACCTTAACAAATTTGCGCATATTTCTATAAAAAAAGTTGAAAGAACAAACTGTATTGGGAATACCTGTTTATTCATTTATAAATTAGTCAGCCTTATTTGTTTGAGGAGTTATTTTCAATTTTTAAGCCAGGTATTCGATGCACTGAAAGATATCAAAATGGTGAAATTCATTCCACGTAATGGCGAACTAACAAACATTAACCCTGCTTAGAAACTAACTGACTAGGTATGGTAGCACCCGGAACTTCCACTGTTACCATAATGCTTCTAATAGCTAGCAACAAGGGCTCAAAGCTTAAATGCTTACGAATCATGCGCTTAGGCAAATTATGCAGATGCAGCACACATGCTTCATGAAAACACAGATTGAGTGTCATGCAGCGTAGTAATTCTATGGCCTCAGATAAATTCATGCATAAGTGACACACTTATTTGGCTGCCAAACTGTTGAATTTAATAAACCGCAGAAATTTAGAGTGAAATATCAGCGACTTTTGCTAATCTTAAATGACCAAACATGCGTTGATATTTATAAGTTTGTCCAATTTAACTATCTCGTCAATTACTCCCAACATATCTATCTGCGGTTGACAGCAAAACTTTCGTCCATCGATTTCAGTCTCTTCAAGTCTTTGAATAGTCTAAAAGCAACTATCATTTGCGTAGAATTTTAAAAATGGTTTAAAAGTTAACTACTTAAATAGGCCTTGATCACCTGCTCATCATTTTGCAAATTTTAAATAAGTGAAATTAACCATGAATTCATGAGTTTTTTTTTTCAAAAATAACATTATTTACGCGGAATAGTGCTTTGAAAAGGGAATAAGTACTGATACTCAATTTCACTTCCTAGGCCGCTGAAGCTGCACATCGTGATTTTAGCAAAGGCCATTATAGCCTATCTGGCAAAGCAGAAAGGCTTTACAGGCAAAATGGCCAAATTTTATAGGAATAGTATTTAAAGAGTATTTTTTTTGCAAATTAGAATAAAATTAAAAGTTTATTGAAATTTTACCATTTTTTAGTCAAAATATACTTTATGACGGATGAGTTAACGTTAGAATGCAGCTGACAGGTCCACCACAGTAAAAAACAATGGATTCGCTTGTTCAAGTGAAATATGTATTCACAAAAATAAGCTGATTTTAATGAAAACCGTCAATTTTAACTACGTTTAACTTAACAACAGTCAACATTTGCATCCCGCATATGAGCGATTCGACTCTCCATTTTGTCAAACGTAGCTTTTTTAATTGAGTTTTAAAGGAGTTTACAGTTATGTAGGTGCAAAATTATCGAGTAATTTTTTACTTGAAACAAAAGTAACTATTTAATGTATTTCACTATCACTTCGATGCCTGAATTGATTGTTTCACTGAGGACAAATTCATGTGACTGAAATTATAAACTTCCATAAATTAAAAAATCTCAAAATTTCTTGATAAATTTCACAAACTAATTGTGTTTTGGGGTTATTTTTACTTTATCTACCTACTCTGTCAAGTCACGATGCGCTAAACAAATGAAAGGAATCATTTAAAACTACATTTTTCATCCATAGCTTAACTGCACATGAATTTTATTTCTTTGATAAAGAGTAAAAATTTTCACAGATCTCAAAAAGCTTGTATTTTGTGAGCTTATATTTTGGCTGGTTGCCAGCACATACAACAATTCGGATAGAGTGTCTCAGCTGGAAAATACAAAATTAATTCCATGGGTACCCAAGAGGAGATGTTCATCCACGTCCTTTTTCTACCGCTAAGAACAGGATATCGTCAATATTGTGGCATATTTGGATGACCTTACACACCCTTTTATGTTCAGTTAAAAATAATGTCCAAAGATTAGTGTTTCGAGCTACAATATTCCCGATTTAAATATTATCAGTTTGTTAAAGACCCTTCCATTCAAAAGTTTCTGATTATATCCGACTGCGTTTTTAGACAGCACACATCTAGTCAGTATTTGAACTATTTTTATCATTCTTCTTTTCGATTTTTTTTATGCCGTTTACTAAAATTACCACAGATTTATTGCAATTTGATTGACAGCACTAGATAAGAATACTTAAGAGAAGTTTTAGATTATACACCAATCAAGTTCCCAGATTAGGTTTAATTATATGCCTCCGATTTCATTTTTTGCCTGAAAAGAAGTTGAACGGCTGCTACCGGCATCCAGCAGCCAGAGTGCCTTCTTTGTCAGAGTGAGATTCAGCATTTGATATGAAAAGTTTTCTATTTTCATAAGATTAATCCTGGTTCTACAGGACTGCTGATGTGTTTAACAAACGCAAAGCAGCTTGAAAATCCTCAATCGTTTTATGAACCGAAACGAAATGTCTTTTACTTGTGTGTAATGAAAGTGGTTCAGAGATGAACAATTTTTATTGTGAGCTACAGTTAGCCAAGCCTGTGGGCTGACATGAATCTGAACACTTGGAAGTATAGTACTGCCGATAAGCTAGTCGCTAGTGTTCACCGAGGACTCCCAATCCACGACTTTCTTCTATCTCGTGCACCAGAAGAATTTGAAAATTATCATTCGCATTAGCTCTTGCGATAGCTACAAAGACTGCTGCAGAGTGTACTTACGTAACCAGTTCTGTGGAGATAGCTTTTCCTCTTGATTGGAATAACCACCAATGCTATTTATATGAGTAAATGTTAGTATAGGAGAAAGCGCTAACCTTTCAAAATGGCACATCTCTTTCTGCGATATGAAGGATAAACAATAGGTAACCTTTTTAAAGCAGCAAAAAATTATATTATCGAGCCATCTGACTGAGAGTAAATTCATTCATTGAGTTCAACATTCTTACAGCTTAGAGGAACATCGCATTGAACAATAAGAAAGTCGCTTTTGTGTATAGGAATTATGACGTAATAGAACTGTTTTCGAAATTACTAGCACTATTTCTTTGTAAGTCATGGATCTGGTAACCGTTTGGTTGCAATCGTGAACAAATAAAACTGAGAGGTGATAAATGATCGTCACATTAGAATCAATGACTTGAGTTTTGAAGTTTTTTATATTCTGTTATGTACTTGTAATCTTTGAACAATTCGGATCGGTATTCGCATATCAACCTGAATTTCGATTTTAGTCTAAGCTCTAGAATTTGCGATTTTACTCTATTTGTCTATTCATTGATATAGGTCGAATTTTTAGTATTTTTGGAAGCCATGAAACCAGCGACCTGGCAGAGACGCATGGTTTTGTCTGTGTTTATAGAGAACTCATAGAATAGACAAATCAGTATATTTTCAGATGAAAACTAATGCTGAATATTCCAAAGTATCATCAGCTAGCGTTGCTGCATCTAGATAGCAGCTGAAACCCTAGCACTAATATGTGTCCCATAAAACAAACGGCGTCTCTTCAAGATTTACTAATTTGACTAACTTAAATTCAATTTGTTTTCATATTGCGTGTGTACAAACATTGATTTCCCGAAAAATATCATAAAAACATTATTTAATTAATAAATTACTTTTCATCTGGAAGCATTTTGATTTAATGCAATTGAAAAACTGTCGAAAAGTGCTGATATTATTATTTTCTGAATGACATACCTGCAGCCTTTTAGGAGAGCTGGTTCCGTTTCTGCTGTATTGTCAACTCGGAATACTCCAGTACTTCGATGGTATCGTCGGCGGGATTTCATTATGCAAATACTTTTTAAAAATGCAAAAATAAGCCTTAAATCGAACCTAAACTTGACTCAATATTAATCTAGCAATTGTTTTGCCTTGTTTCATCATACAAACACAAAAATCTGCCTTTTTTGACTAGTTGAATAATTACTTCATTCTACTCATTCTCTTGATTTAGCTTGGTAATGTTGAAATATCCCTTTGCATGGACCAGGGCTACCGATTTCTGATTTTGACTTTCATTTTGGAGCTTAAGGGACCAAAACCTTAACAATCATTCAAAAGCTTCAGACAGAATAAACGGAAATTGTGTTTGATGAAAAGGCAAGCTTTTAGGGGCATTAGGTCTTGTCATGTACCTCTTCGGTGTGATGGGTCAAGCTCATTACTGGAATCATTAAGCCAAATGTCCCATTTTTCAGTGTGATAATATTCTCTTTCACACGTTGTTAACTTGCTTGACACTCACATATCATTTTTCCGGACTGCAGCAAGTTGGTGACAGAAGGAAATACGCAAGATACCTCGGAGCATAGATTTCTGCAAAAATTTCAATTCCAGGTTTGACAAAAGGAATTACCTTTTCAAACTGTTGGTTGGCAAATGACCCTTTCAGAGAGTGGCAACCATTGATTTAACAAGATTCAGGTTCCAAATGACTAGAGCAATACTCTGGGAACAAAGTTACCAACAACAAATAAGGGACGAGTTGGAAAAATCATTTCCTTTCTGCCATAATTGCCTGTTGCCCACTGGTTGATATCCTGATAGTTAATTAAATTTTGTTTGCACTTATTTTAATTTAGGTTAAGTTTAATTAAGAAATGCGCTTTTGATTGTAGACACATTTACAATCCAATGCTAATCTGTGGTTTAACTCGGTTCACCGCTTGCTGCGTGGTTTTCTTATCGAACGTATTGCTGAGATTGCCGCAAATGTGGGCTTTTTGAGTATGTTAGGTCAGGCGCCCTACAGTTTCCTTGTTCACCACTACTCTCCCAAGGACGGTACACTGGGCAACATGGCCATTTGGCCCACCCTAATAATGGATCAGCCATTCACTCTCTATATGTATTTTCACGACTACTACGTTCCTCACTTTCGCTAGGAGCTCGCTTCCTCCTTCCTGTCTCTATGGCGCGTGTACAATTGGAAGTTTTTCTGCTGTTTGATTGCCCCATTCAATTTTTTTATCTATGCAAGGTCGACTTTCTCTATTGGTATTTTTCCTTGACATTTAGAAACTATAATTGAAAAGCTTAATATTTGTTTAACTTTTGCTTGATTTTAATACTGTTTTTGAATTGATACAACTCATATTTCAAATATTATTTTCTGTTTATTTCGGAGGATAGGCAGATAATTCTACTCTTCGTTGATTTGACAAAAACAGACGATTTGATCATGGGTTTTATCTATTGCAATGTGTAAGGCAAGCTTTAAAATGGGAGGATAAGCTATCACTTTCATTGATCAAAGGCTAGTGAAAACGCCGCAGGTCAGTGTGGTCCATATATCCAACGTTTTGGTACCGGCATGTACTTTATTAACTTGTTCAATAGTATTTTTATTGCATGGTGAGCTATGATCATGAAACGAGTTTGAGCAAACCATTTAGTGGAACAGAGATGTAATTTTCTGCAAGAAGCTTAGATTAAATGTACAGACTGAAAGATCTGCAGTCTTGGGGCTTTACAGTCTGGCTATATTGGAGCACAGAAATGTTCATTTAACCTAGTCACGGTTCCATAGTTAATTCTACGTTTGAAATTCTTCAACTCAGGCTTTGAATGCATTTGGTCAACCGAATTCGCAAGAATTTGACGTACACTTACAAAATACATGCCAAACTGAAATTCCCAAATGCTTATCATCCGAGCCCACACACTCACTTCGTCCTTGTTAGGTTATTGAAATACAGACCTTGAAACACAACTATTTCAGCAGCTAGCTTGAAAAAGTGGAAGAGTTTGGACTATGGCGTTGAGTATACCATACACATGTGTGGTATTATTTCATTCGCAATAGTTTTTACTTAGGCTGCTCAACTGCCATTTGTAGCCTTACATAAATATAAACTACTTTAATATCAATAGGAACTATTCCCCTTTAATATTTAGTTCATTCTCCATCTGCTCCTTGGAGACACCTACAAATCTTAAAACCATAATATTGATGCATTTCACGACTCGCTTCAAGGCGAATCGTTGCACACACGATTGGCGTAGTTATCAATATTGTGCTATGTTCATCTTTTTGGATAAAAGGGACAAACATATTTGATATTTGCACTGAATTTAACAAGACATTTTAGAATTTAACTCCTAGTAACTGTTAGAACCATACTAAATTACCTGCTTTGCACTCCGTTTGTATTCATGGGTGGCCAAAGAGACAGTAGGGATAGAATGGCACGAAAAAGGACTTCAAAAACTATCCAGCAGGATGAACTGTGTCATTACCCTATCCAGCTGCATTCAGTGTCTTTCTTTACACTTTATCAGATTCAACAAGAACCAAAATGTTTGGACGTTGATAACAAAAAAACAAATTCGTTTAAACTACACGGCAAGAAATTCGGCTAGTTTTAGATCGCAGTGCTGGCAAGGTGAGGTCTTTTTAACGAGTTATAAAGGAGTCCGACGGCAGTGATATAAGGCAGTGTCCTGTGACATGGAAGAAGTTAATGATAGAAAAATAGAAAGTGAAGATTGTTCCTATATGATTTTACTATAGTAAGGCTGCCAATGGAATCGCAATCGTGTAACGTCCTGCTAAATAACTCTAGCGATTCCTTATAACTGAATAGGATTGGACGAATCTCTAAACAAACTTGACAACACCTTTTGAGGCAAGGTTCGCTAGGGTGTCGGATTGCAGTGTGGCCAATGTTATTCTTCAATTACTCAGATCTAGATTAGTCCGACACTCTAGCCGACACGCGTTTACAAATCTGTTCTACCAACCAAATGTGGTAAGTGGGCACAAAGGGCCAAAGAAACATCGAAGAAGGCGATTATCCCGGTAGCGCAGAGGCAATGGCTGCTTATCTACGAATTCAATATAAGTGAGGTCATATATGCTGGTGGTGGGTTGGGAATTTGTGGGAGCAGCGAAATGGTAAATACGGAGGAGGGTAACGACCAGGAAAAAGATAGTACGAGCCGAAACCTACTGCAAGCGTTAATGAAAGCACCAACATAATGAAAAGCAAAAATCAATGATGAGGAATCCGAGCCTCATGGTTTTACCAATATGCGCCAGCACATAAGCCGGAAAAATGGTTCTTCAGGAGAACATTCGAACATTTGTCATCTATGCAGTTAAAAAAATAAGAAATCAAAATAATTGAATATTTCATAATTATTCAGTATTATTCCACAGCTAGTTAAAAATGCAACTAAATGCTGAATTCCTGATAGCGAGCCGATGACATAGCTATTTATCCACGCAATGATCCTTCAATATCGTCTTCAAATCATTATGGGTCCTTCCACTTGATGGCTCCAATGATCAATTGTAGAAATACCACAAGAGTAGCAGAGAAGCGGAACTAGCGTCAAGAATTTATTATTTGGCTTTTGGCAATTCGAGGAATGAGCATTTTTTGCTTGATTTCTTTGTATTAAAGTACTTTAGAATCGCTCAAACTGCCAATGCATTGCACAAGTTCGAAGGAGAGCCAAATGTCGTCAATAGTGTCAGAAATCAGGATAAAGTGCACTGAAATATCGATTTGTAGCTGTGTAAAATCGATTTGAATGATGGCGTCAGTTTACAGAAACATCTTATCATGAAGGTCGAAAATTCATTGCACCTTTGCTTTCAAATTTGCAGAGAAGTTTCATGGTTAACTCAATGTTTCGATAGCATGCATCAAATTATTTTATCTCTTGATTCGCTATGGATCTAATCATCTACTTTTAACCAAACTATGAAATATTACTTTGAATATTCTAGGTGTTGCAAAAAACGGAAAAATGTTCTCCTTATGTTCAATGGATATTCGGATTCACCTGTACATTAACTGCAGGGCCCAAGCTAACTTTTCCATCAGGATTCATAGATAAGTTGGCTGGAAAGCGAATATCTAATTTATGCGTTAGATCTAGACTTAAGTGTTATTTTATTTAGTTCAGGCCACACTTCTTACTGGTTACTCCTTATTTTATTTTGACGCATTTGAAATAAAATTTACTGGCAATATAAGCTGATTTGGCATGAAAATGCTCACAGGTTTCTTGTAGCAATTAATGCTAACAAAGCCTTTGTTCATGAATAGGTGCGTTTCATCTCATTCATTTGCTTCAACATTTTGAGTCAAGCAGTTTTTCTAGGGAAAGCTTTCGGAAATAAGTTACAGTAAATTGTTCCATCATTATTTTACTATAGTTATGCTGCCAATGAATTCGCAATCGTTTAACGCCCTGCAATATATTCTAGTGATTCCTTTTAACTGAATGGAATTGAACAAATTTCCCAAAATTCAGTTGATAGCACCTTTTTAGATAAGGTTCGCTAAAGTGTCGGATCGCAGTGTGGGCAGTGTGTGTTTTCATTAATCAGATACGAGGTAGCCCAACACCTTGGCTGACATGTGCTTATCAATCTGCTCTACCAATCGATTGTGACACTTGCTTCAATGGCTCATTTTCTTGAACACCCTAATTCAAGGACTGCTAGACTAAGCCGTGATTTTAGTTAGAACTATGTCGTTGTTAACAACGTAGATTTATGTGTTTGTCGCTGCAGTGCGTATGGCAGCAAAGTGAATTGAAATGGATTAAAGCATAGCAGAATCTAAATTTAATCGAGCCTTTTTTGAGGGCACAGTAGCGTGGCTGAGCAGCGCTGAAGCCGACACTAATGCAAATCCAAGAGCCATATGTTGTAAGGAAGGCCTTCTTTAGGTTCCGCAAACTTCAGCAGATTCTTCCTTTGCCGATTTCATTCTTGTGCCATGTTCTTTTATAATTTTCATTCTAATCGTTTTCCATCTACTCTTCCAGTGACTAATACCTTGGTTTTAATCCACAATGCCGCCTTTACCGCTCTCGAAGCTTTCCATGGTCCCACTAACCTCAAGTCATTTATTTCCGATCTACGGGTTTGTGGGGATAAGTAGGAGCTCACGCTTTGTGCGCAGAGTTTATATGTCGAAAGCCTCTTGGCCGTGTAGTGGTGGGGTAGCGCCTATGCCTCGACCACGAAAGATGTCCCAGAATGCGAAAGGCAACATTCACCGGGTTTTCATTACCCTTTTTTTGCATTCGCTCACCCGATCTACACTCTTCTGTTTGTTAAGTGACATTCCATTGACCGAGAGCTCGAGTCTATATCAAAACCTCCAACTCTCGATTCTTTAAGGGCTTTCCACTGTCCATATATATCAATTCAGCTTTTCTTCAGCTACTAATAAAGAAATTCGCATTTGACGTGATGGTTTTCTTGTTGAGAAATTGCCTTTAATTTAGCAGCTGAATGAAGGCGAATGCTTCGACCTTGGAACTCGAAGAAAATTTCCGGTTTTCATCCACATCTTCATCGTGACAATGAGTTTACTTGCATTTTACGGCTTTCCATACTTGACTGTGACCGAAGCTTGTGGCAGGACCTGTGCTGGTGGTAAATTCCATTCCTATGGCCTCATTTCAGAGGATTGTCAGAGTAGGTTTGACTATCATTTGATCCAATTCTGTGTACTCACCTGTTATATTAACTCAAAAGCAATTATTTTAAAATCTCTTCTTTACTGCTACTTATTTATAAATTCTTATATCTAGAGTTAGCTTGAGTAACTTCTGTGCCTTACATACCAATCTATCATTGCAATTAATATCATAAATCCCCATCCCAGCGACCATTTTTTTACAAAAACAAGATTTCGTTTAAATGTAAGCTTTGGTCATTGTCCCTCCGAAAGTATCTGAAACTGCTTATCTTTAAAACAATAACTTTGAAATGAAATTACCACCAAGGAAGCACTAAGTGGCCTTCACAATGCATGTTTCTTATGAGATGTCAACTGGCCAACAATCCAGATGAAAAATAAAAAGGATCTTTATTCTAGACTAACATCTAATGTGCCTTCGCTGGATTTACAGAATGAATACAGTTCTGTCATGCTGAATTCGGAGAGAGATCTAGTACGACAGGTAGTTGTTCACTCAATGACTATTCACTAATCTTAAACCTATTCAAAGAAGACACGATTCATTGTCTCTGCAGTCTCTTTCGTTTGGTTGCTTCCTCCTTGATGAAGTAGTTCAGAGCAGCTCACATAAAAAGAAAAAAACAAAATGTGTTAAATTTTTATTATCAAAGTATCTAGCGGTGGGTGATCTTCAATCAGATAGACAACCGAAATGCACAAGCAAGGTGAAATTGTTATGTTATAAAAATTCGGAAAAAGAAGAGCAGTGGATGAATTAAATCAGTATTCTGAGAGTAGAAAAGAGTGACCATTGCCTGAAACGAAGTCCACGCATATAGGGATCATGGCTGACAGAAGGCTCGAAACGAATAAAAATGAAACCTTTAGCGACATAATGAATGATTTTTCTGTTTTGCATGACAAACCTTTCGCGTTATCTATCTCGCTTCACGCATTAGATATCTGGGATTTTTTCCAGACAGCTGAAATAATGACTTACCAAAGAAAAGAAAGTCCAGCCAACCGACGACCTTGACGAACTGCAAGACTCACGAAGCAATTCAATTGCTCTGTGCATTGACTTTCCCAGTGACGTCCTCAGATATCACGTTTATTGGATTCCACAAGACTGAACAGATTATTGAATGAAAGTATGGCATGAAGCAATTTCGTGCTGACGATAGAAATACACAGGATGATTCTCACATGAATAGTGTCTTAGCAGGTTTCAACTTCAACATCAGATTAAAAATAGTAGAAGCGCTCAATGTGGCACTCCTGACCAAGTAAAACAAACCACCCTTCTATGTCCGAGCGCATGCATGTCAATAACGACTAACAAATCGAGGATAGTATTGTCTTCCTTAGGTAAAAATAAACAAGCACAATGGCAAAAAGTATATAGGGAAACTCAAATTCAGATTAGCTCAATGGTAATCGAATGCTTTCTCCAGACTTGTGATATGACCAACTAAAAGGCACATTTTAGCCTTTATGTGTGAAGGTCTTTTATACCGAAACTTGAGGCAAAGCAAACCATGTTTGCAGCTGCCTGTTGAAAACTGTGATAACGAATCGGGCTGTCACAAATTTGGTACTGCTTGAAGTGCTAAAGGGAAGCACTTTGCTTGCTTCAAGTGTGATTTTGCGAGAAATCCTATGGAGTGTATATACTGATCCGACTATGCTAAAACTGCTGGTCTATTTTGGAAATGCTTAATTTAAACTCTAAATTCTCAGACATTGGGTTAAGTTCCTGGAACTCGTGTGAAAAAATCATTGCACGAAGTTCTGAGTATACCTGAAATGAAAATTTTCAAAACAGCTGAATGTTTTTATTTTGCATTACATTATAACGAAGCAACAATAACTGAAAAACCTTTTCGGACACCTTTGCTGTAAATATTGTCTGAAATTTTCCCTTAATGATAAACTTCTTTGGTCCAAATTTAGATATGCTTTAAAGCAACCCCCTTCATGAAGTGCAGGCCAATTTCTCATAATAAGGCTTAATGTACTTAAGGACGTTTCGACTTCAATAAAAGAATATTTCACCTCACTTTGATAAAAGTTTCAAGGAATATGATTCTGGAACACGTCAAGATTGAAAGAAACAGTTTTCTATGAGGAATGTCAAATTCATAGGTCACCAGATATAAAAAACGGAGATAAAACATTTGTTAGGTCATTAAATTATTTAAGCGGCATAACAGTTTTGAGGTTCAGGTAGCCGTAATTGAACTTGAAATCGCTCTTGAAATTCAATGCTTTTAAAAGTGATACCTAAACTCCTTTTGTGGTTAAATATGTAGCATGAACTTGTATGATAGAAAGGCCTTATTTTGAAAAGGAAATCTCACAGTAGTGACAGTTTGACATTTTAATTATTTTATAAATGTAGGTTAAAAATTATTTATTTTGCAGTTACTAAGATCCGTTTAATTTCCAAGTTGAAAACCTGAAAGTGGAGAAAGTTAGTGTAGTATAGACCATGTTGAAAATTATTTGAAAATGTAGAATCAGTCTAGGAGATATCACTACTGGTTCCGTTACTAAGGTTTGAACTAGATAATTTCGATCTTAGATCCATTACCCACGATAATATTGAATATTTTTGAATAAATGCCGAATTTTTGTGGGTTTCAGGTTTGTCTGATTTGGTTGGTGTGAAAAAAAATACTGAATGGTCTAATCACGATCATTTCATTTATGAACTTAGTTTACATTTAAGAGTGAAGGAAGAAGGTTTAGAGCAAAATCAGCAAGGTTAGCAAAATTAATTTTATTTGATTATGTGTCCCAGCACCCATCGTAACGTCAGTGATGCAGCAATGCTTTAGCAGATTTGTCTCCAAATACTCATCAGCTTCGCTGAGGAATTAGAATCACAAACTGCAGGGGCACCACCTCGTACAAGTGCGCTTCCTATGTTAGAGCAAGTTGCAATCCATTTGATATGAAAGACAGATTGCTCCTACTATTCCAAGTAAAATTATGCTAAAGCAATAAAATAAATAAAATTTACACAAATACGAAGTGTTCTAAACACTTTGACGTTGCTAGCTTAACAATAAAAGTCAAGAGCGATTTTTTTATTTAAACTTAAGCGAAACCATTCTATACAGTCAACCTAAGTTTTGATAATCATCCGAGTACGTTAGGCAATGCATTAAAAATTATTATGGGAACCAGAGCCGAAAATATATTATTCTGTTTTCAGAATTACGCTGAAACGATAGTTTCCGGCATCAAATAACCAAAATGATTTCGTTGGAAAATTTCAGTTTTTAAGTGTGCATAGCACCATAAATTACCTCAGATTTGTTGATTGGAACACCTAGTGAATGCAAGCAGTACAAACGAAGTCATCTTTTTTAGTTAAATGGGCTCTACCTTGAGAGGAATCTGTTTCAAACATCAGTAAACTATTATGATGCTGCTTGTTAGATACGCATAGTAGTCCTGTATTAGGGCTTAATTTTACTTGACGAAATTCTTGGATCTAACCGTTTGAAAGCAAATAAACACTATATATCAGTGTCTATCTGAACAGTTTATGCAGAAAAATTTAAGTTATTACTGAGATCGCTGCTGAAGTAACGCATACTTTTGATGAGGTTAGATCGTTTGCTGGCTGCTACATGAATATTTAGAACCAATTTCGGTGTTGGTAATTTAGGGCTCTTTCAGCTGGTTGGAAATATAGAACAATCAAAAACAACTTCAGTACCCCAACCGTCATTTCAAACGCAGATTTCACCTTTGAAGATGCTTTGATAAATATTGAAATTTTTAAGCTACTAACTACTTATTTCGATGCGTCTGATTATAAAATTAATGCCTTTTTCCTTTCAAAATCTTCTTTGAGACCTCTCCTTAGTCTGCACTATCTTAATTTGAAGCTTAAAGTCATCTGCTCCTCAGTCATGCTTTGAATCCTATGGTTTGATTGATGCAAGATCCAGATTAGATTGATCATGCCATAACCTAAGGTTGCCTAAGCTAGAAGAATGGCCCCATACGCCTGAACATATAGAGATGATCACATTATTCACATCAATCTTAACTATTCGGTTATCATACAACATGTGAATCCACCTCTTCGTTTAAACACTAGATACTCTTCAAAGATGGGCTACGAATTTCAAGGAACTGCGGATTCATTACCTACCACTGTTACTAGGTGAGTGGCCGAAGAATTTGATCAGAGAAGATGAGCATCCTCTTTAATTTGTTCCATCTGCTTCTCACTAACTCGCAAAACTGCCTAGGCACTCCAACACCCTCACAAACAAATACACACACGCGCATAGTTTGATGGAACTCTTCATCATTAGATGAAGCATCATCTCGCAACCGGGCATTCTATTTGAAGTTGAACTTGTCTTCTATGATCTAACAGTGCGAACCACTCCATCTTTGATTAAATGTCGCAGTTCAACTAAGTGCAACTCAATAGAGTCTCCCATCTCTGTCACGCTCTCTTTCAAATAAAATGCTGAGGTCGATTCCCGAATCAATGTGTTTCAGACTAAGCATCCAATGCCACCTGCTCTACACCACCAACATAACACACAATCTTCCATTTAACACCTAAACTTTGAGATTGCCGACCCGCCGTCACAGAGTTTGAATGCCCAGTTCAGAGCGATGCATCCAGCTGATATTGCCTTGGCCTCTTTGATACATACAACAATCACAAATGAAAAGGTTGGCCCTGAAGAGGGAGTTGGAAGGCGTTGATAGTGCTGAAGTCGGAATACAGACAAAATAGACGAGGCCACTTATATGAAAGTCTCACTAAGCCCTAAGCGTGGCAGTAAACCCACAGCAGATGTTAAGCATCGCTTTGGGATCTTTCTTCGTCCGGTCCTTCTACTTCGAAATCAACGTCAAAATTGATGTATTCGCAGAAAACCTCTCAACAACTGTACCGCAGTAACAGTACTGCTACTCAGGTTCTTTCCACTTTTACTGGAATTATCTTCAATGTGCATGCCTTAGACCAAATCAAAATAACATGATGAATAAACAGCTTGACGTGGAGCACTATGTCAATCAATCGATCTATGCTGCAATAGATGAAAGGAAGGATGGACGGAGAGATGGAAGGAAAGAATGAGTTCGTTGGTGGATGGATGGACGGATGAACAATTGTATTGATAAATATGTGTGGATAGATACAAATAAAAATGCGAATGAACTGCAACCCTTTGATGTCAGAGAAAAGAGAGTAGCCTTCGGATGATCAAACATCAGTCAGACAAGGATTAGTTTTGCGAACGATAGATTGCGTCAACAAACGCAAAATAGTGAAACACTGGGAATGTTTGAATTGTTGTTATGTGACATTTATTCGCGAATGCCTATTAATAGGTGTATTTGCAATGACACAGATAACAATCAAGCCCCGTGTGAAGATGAATAAACTGCTGAATAGCATTGAGGCAACGACGAAAGAGATCAGGAACGGTCAAAAGGAAGTGGATGTCGCTGCAAAGCCGGCAGACAATCAACCCTATTGCGTCGACTTCAACTTCGACTTTGAATGGAGTTAAGTCGGAGAAGACGATAGGAGATTTCGAAGCGCGGCGACGGACAGCAGGAAATATCAGTGCTATTAATTCCGAATAAAGAAAGGATTTTAACTTTATTTAATCTTAAGCATTTAAATTGTGAGATAAAATAAATTTTTTTTGATTGGTTAAGGACAACTATAGAGATTTAGCAGGTAAACACAATGAGCATGGTACATAGTAATTTCGTTTTTTGAAATTTCTCACGTTGAAGGTCATTGAAAACCACCGAGACTAAGGGCGCTTTAATTCAAATGGTTTTATTTGATTTGCGGTTGGGCCTCATAATGAGCACATTAGTTCTAATACACTTTAAAATACGTTTGTGAATCTTGTTACATAAAATGAAATTAGAGCAGTTAGTTATCGATAGACGAGACTTCGATTAGCCCTATAACTTGTTTGTTAATCAAAGTTATGGGCAAACTAAAAACTATGTGATCCTACTCTCAACATCTTCGTCTCGACCAGGATAATTCTCCAGGGATAATTCTGGAGGCTTATATGAGAGGCTGCTAGAGTGGACTAAATACTTAGCAGAAGCGCAATCTCCTACTTTTTCTGCTCATTAAACTGCATTTTGAGCAATGCGGGGCCTATAAAATCCTAATTTTTATCAGTTCGATTCGTTTACATACGCACTTCAAAATAGCAGCCTAGTCTTAAAGAAAGTGCCTTAACTTCGCAATGACATAAACTAGATTCTCTTCAATAGTGAGTCGCTCGAACAGAGTGATATCATGATTTCCGACTGCTTGTTGCTTCGATTTCAGTAAGTGACCAACACAACTCTTCCATTTAGTTTCGTAAACGATTGGCCAGGACGCACTCTGATGCTGTCCAAAGTACCCGCTCCATTTGACAGTTAGCTTTCAATCCGTAAAAGCAATTAGCGTTAGCTTTTTTTTACGAATAACGCTAAACAGAGCTGATATTTACTAGATTCGAGGATATTACCCAGTGTTCTTACTGCCAGCTTTCATTCGAAATGTCTGCAATGACAGGATGGAAAATCAAGGCATTGGACTGAATCGTGACAATGGTAGGCAATAAAGCATCTCGAACGCTATAGCTGACAATGTGAGAAAGTAATAGCTAGGATGAAATATTAATTTACAAACTTGAACACGGGTGACAAAACTTTTCATTGGTTTAAAATAAGTAATATAATAAATGAATCACCACAATAAGAAGTTGAAATTCTGGAAAAAAATTAAGTCAACAAGTCAAGACAGTTTGAGCAGGCTTGACATTGTACAGAATTTCTTCTTAAAATTGCGCGAATAAGGTCTTCTTATTGTTAAATAATATTCCCTCAATTTTGAGTTGAATGTGTTTGACTGTAAAATGGATTAGGCATTCGGCCACCAAGAAAATTGAGGGTAAGTACCAAAAATGCCTTGTCCATGATGGACAACGTCGTTTGAGTTTCATACATGTCGACCATCATTCGCAAGTGTGCTCGTTTTTGGCGTGATTAGATACACTTCAATCCTGTTTGGACATGCCCTCTAATATTCCAAGTAAATGTTCCACTAGGCAAGGAATCTACCATTAGCGCAAGTCTGGATGTTGGACCTTGAATTGCACTATGCTCAGGCATTGACTGAATGCCTAAACTTCTATGCAGAGGCATAGATATGGACAGATGACCAATCTAAAAGTCTTGGAACTCGATTTCAAACATTGAAAAAACCTGTATATCAAATGCAAATATCTTGTTTCGTTAACTCAAAATAAATGACTTGTAAATAGTAGGACTATTGAAGGTTTTGAGCGGAACGTACGGCGGCAGTGTGGAGTAAAATTCGAAGAGTTCGTCGCTGAAGAGGTAGATGAATAACGACGGGATTGAGTGAACTGAAAGAACATGACCAATATAAAAAATGGTAGGGGAGCCAGGAACGGAAAAAAGAGGTAAATGATGAACAGGTGGAGGTTGCCATGGGATTTCTTTACCACCTTCGCAGCTTGGATTTGCAGAAAAATTGACAACCCAGCCAGCTAACACCACCGAACTCATGATCAGTAGGTTCCACAAGACTGATCAGATGAATGAGCGAAGGTATTCTTTGATTCAGTTTCGCGCCAGTCAAGAGAAAATGTGGTTTGGCTCTCGCATGAACGATGACTTCAGCAGGTCTTAGCACCTTTCCATTGTATAAATGTATAAGAGCTCAATGTAACATTCCTGACAATGTAAAATAAATCACGTTTCAATGTCTGGTCGATAATGACTGATAAATTGCTGACGATGTTTCCTTTCTTACTTAAATATGAATAACTGCTAAAACGCTGAGTTTCAAATAACGAGGTGATACCAGACCTAGTTATCATCTAATCAGCCATTCAGAATCGCCCTTTATATAAATGTGGACATGTTTCAAGATCGTTGTAAGCCCTTTCCTTCGATGGCGTGGTCGATCAGTTGGTTGTAGAAATGCTACAATACTAACAAAGAATGGGGAACTAGTATCAAATATTCATTGTTTTGACTTTGACAGTTTGTTGATTCTGCGATTTCGATACTGCTAGATTTGCCGCTTCATAATAAACGCAAACGGCAGCTGTCCAGTCATTCATATTACCTTTTTTTGACTGTTGATAACCTATTAAATGACTGAGCAGCGTATTTCTGAGTTTTTTTTAATTGAACGTAAATGATATGCAAATAATTATTTAAGCGTAACCTTATTCATTTGTTTGTGATGCTGTTTTATTTGATATAAGGTTGGTTATCTGCGTTTGCTCAGCACGCATTCGATGTTGGAAGATATGCAACATCATAATCCGCTTTGTTTTGTCATGGCACGGCAATCGGAATAAATATCGCTATGTGAAAATAATTTCAAATTTGTTTTACTAATAATTGATTGTGATTTTGTTTCGATTATGAAATACTTATCCATATTTAACCAGAGTTTCATTTTGACAATTAATGTAACACCATCTTTGAACAATACCCATGGTGATTCCAGACCTTGACTAAGCCCTTAATAAAAAAAATTTAATGGCATACTTGAAGCAGTTACCCGATTTTTTTCAATATTTATTTCAGTTTATTCAAGATTTCTTAAAAATGACTGCAACTACAGTTCTGCCTGCAACTATAAAGCAGTTCATTAACATGGGCGTATTTTTCACCTAAATACTGAAGTTTGTTGGAATGAAAAATAAAATATTATTCATAGGGATACAAATTATTTAATTAATGAAGTGTAGCATGAAACAAAACGAAACATTTCGACACACTTAAAAACAAAGTCATTAACTCAAACTTTCATTTTTAAATCAAAAAAATGTAAAATTGGAAGCAAATTGCATCAAATACCTAGATGGTCAAGGAAATTAAAAATTTTTTCACCAGTATTTTACATTATCATTGATTCAGGTGTAATTTTCATGCGTTTAAAATGGTTAAATAATGTGAATGAAAAAAAGTACACTTCCTACTTCTTTGCTTACTACACTGAAATTCATTTAAATTAAACTTTCAAGCAGAAGCTATCTTAGTAATACAATGAATGATTGATCCAACATTGATTTGAGAATCGATTTGAAAAAGTGCATGACATATGCAAGTACAAGCGCTTTACAATGCTTAAGTTCTATTTATGAGTATTTTTTTTAAAATCATTCGACCATATCGATTTGTTTAAGATCTTTATTGCTGTGTTGAATGGTTTTGGGCATCGGCAGCTTACGTTACGGATTCTATGCCTAAAAATTTGAAGTTCATTTGATAAGCATCAACCGCATAGTTTGTCCATTTATATCAGCGAATTGTCAACGTGCTGTAGATATTGACGAATTTGACCTGGCCGTTTGGTTGGTTGGTTGGTTGTGAATGCGTAGTCGTCGAGTAGTCTAAGCCTTAGGAAACACCTTATATTGAGAATAGATCCAGCATCCAGGAAGAAATACGTCTTTTCAACTCCATATTTACTTCGCATCGATATGTTACAGTTATACGTGACGATAGTATCTAGCACTTCAAGTACGCTTTCGACGGTAGGACCAAGGGCTTATCTGCAGTTCGTGTGATACGAATTGGAGAGACCGTAGACAATTTCATGGAGAGAAGCATTACTTGATTGTTGCTAAAGTGAGAACCCTGAATCACTCTCCAACGTTTGGTCACACTAGTAAGAACATTCAATTGAAATGTCTTTGTGTCTAATCTAGTTCATTCGCCGATCCATTCACCGATCGAAAGGACACCGCACCTCCTTCAATATTTTGATGCGTACCCACGGTCAGACAAACAACCAACGAAACCAGACTCAATGGTAATGGCCTCCAGAGGACTGAAGACCCATTTGCGTCTTTCCAGTATTCAGCTCTCTAAGTTCGCACTTTATCAAGTATATTGCAAGTCGGCCAGAAGCATAAGAAAAGCGGCATTTGGGTGGTTCAAGTAAGTTTTTGGGATTCAGGGGCCCCCCCCCCCGCCAAGTCGTTCATTGAAAAGTTGAGGTAAGTAAATTCGTCATGAATTGGTTTTTTCTATCTGTAGTCGAGAACTCAATTGCAAAACTTCTTGTCTTGGACGACGAGCAATTTGTTCGATATTAAAACAGGCTATGCATTAAGAAGCGGCAAGTGCTCAGGCATATTGCCGCGTTATTCTACCGAAAGCGAAGAGTGTGAAGATGGTAAATCGATTGCGATGCAGCAGTCAAAGCGTACCAATGATCTGGCAGTTTCCTAAATTTCGGTTAAGAGCTACATTAGCAGTCAACAATCACGACCACCGCAAATCGGTTGATATGTATGCAAACCTGCATCTACTCCGATTCTATTGGGAAAATCAAAGTCTCACTTAACTCTCAGAACGAATTACGAACTGACAGTATAACAAAAAATTATTGTGCACACAATTTGCAGCGAAAATTAGATTTCCTATTAAGCCCGATTGAAGGGATTTCTTGCTTATCTGCAGATGGCGGTAATGACCTTCGTCACATCCAAAACAGCAGCTTTTTACTCTTTCATCCATTAGACGTTTCCACTTGGCCAGAGATGTACTTTTGTCTTCAATCAGCGCCAACTTTAGCACCAGCACTGGCATTGGTAGTGGCATCGGCAGTGAACTGAATTCCCTTTACATAACGCCCACAAACCACGAAAATTTAATGAATTTTTCGAAGCACAATGATTTTGATCTTGGTATTAAAGTATGAATGTAAAGTTTGCTGTTAAAATAAATGTCATTTTCGAACTGGGGAAAGCCGTCTAATTCATTGTCACTGCCCGAACACTGAAACATTGTTTTCGCTAGCTTAATCCTTGAACAAGTAAAGGGCAGACAATCTTCTTACTTCTTCTAGAAGTTTTTTTCAGCTTTTACTTTCAAGACAGAAATAGACAGTCTGTAAGTGACTGCAGGATCGACGAAATCTCCCACTAGAGTTGCTTGCTTCTTGTGCGTAGCAATGGTCAAAGTCGCGTTGGGTGCCCTTTTGCTCTGGCCCGGGTTTGTTAAATTGCTCCATCTCGCTCACCGGTCAATTGAATTACGAGGCCAAGGTAACCTGAATATGAGGCACGTTGAATTGACATTTCTGCTGCTTCCAGGTGCTTTTGATCCTCACTAGCACCGACTTGAAAGCAGAGATTTTTTCTTGCAATTTGCAATCCATATTTATACAGCGTTAATCACCACATGCTCTATTGATCTGACAGCTGTGACCTTATTTTGCGCAATAGTACATAGATCCTCAGCGTATTCTAGATGATTTAGCAGACATCTTTGTTCCGATTGATCAATCATCTGAGCGGAACTGTCATTGAGTGAGCAGGAGGCTTCATCCAATGCGTTGAAAGGCTAGGCTGGAAAGAAGTGGTCTTCCTGTTGAGCCTTATCTCACACCACGTTCCATCACAAAGTTGTCTTTTGTTCCTCTCTTCTCAGAACAGTCTAGATCGGTCATTCAGTAGATTAATGCAGCTTTAGGCAGCGAGTGAAAGGCCTGTATCAGGTCAAAAAGTACTAGCATTAGTTTCTGCTCCTGGTCCGCGGCATTCTGCATAATGCCTTTTACTCCAAGTATTGCATGCGTGGTGGATCTTCCTTCGCAGAATCCAAATTGAATTCTTGAGTGATTCGGCAAGGTTGACACAGAATTGATGCATATAACCTGCCTTATGTATCTAGAAGGAAGATTGATCTGTAGTTTGCAAGATCTATTAGAAGACCTCTATGCATGTAGATACCTGTAACTTCAGCATTAATGCAGGCTCAAGGTATAGGAGTGATCCCATTGTAGCCGTCATTGAAAACTTTAGAAAAGTGGGCATTTAAATACAAAACATCTCATTTCAGTAACTCAGATTTAATCTAATTTTCGCCTGCACTTTTGAGCATTTTAGTCTATTTAGTCATGAGCACGAAGGCTTATGAGCATTTCTTGCTGCGAGGTTTGCTAGGAAGCCGAATCTTGAAACTGGAAAGTTAAATTCTTGCATTCATAGTCACAAACTTGATTGTGGCAATGGCGTGCATGCAACAATGAAACAAACATAGGTTAGAAAATTATAAATACCTTTGGAAGAGGTTTAAAGATTTTCTGCTCGCTGAAGTGCCGTTCAGAGTGGATTTCATGATCATACTTGTTGACATTTAGACCGAAGCAGCAAGATCCCTACTATCTCATGAGGTCAAACTGCAAAATTATGTGTTTAAGATATGGATTCTCATGCTGCCAAATTCATGCAAGAATATGCTCGTTATTTGATGGCGATTCGTAAAGCAGTGGGCAGGATTGCTAGATGTACAAAAAAGCTAGCAAAAAAATTGGCAACCACAGAAGCGATTTCGGTCCAAAATATTGATATTTTTATACAGTAAACGCATCCTTACAAACCAAACTTAAAGTACCATTTAAATTTAACATTCAAGAAACTTGTCTGTTCACTTTAGCTGGTTATTTAATCATATCTTTATTAAAAAAACTGAAATGCTGGAGGAGTTATCCAATTGACAACCCAGGTATCAACGCGTTCGCACACTAAATGCTGATCTAACGATTCAAGCCGCCTTGGTACAAACGGTAAATATGTGGAGATTCTAACTGCTATGGTTCTACCAAATCACAATACACACCTGATGCTTAATGAATTTTGGTGATTATTTAAACACTTGCCGAGCTGCATCATCAAGCATCCTGTGAGGCGACGAGAACATTAGCTGTTTCGACCAATAGCATTTCGGTGCTTCTAACTCCTCAGCTGTTCAAGTGAAATATTTGAGCGAATCGCCATTTCTACTTTGATGAAACCGCGAATGCCAAGCTACACAGAATCGATATGCGCAGTATCAGTAATTAAGCCATTTGCTAAAGTCGCACGGTTGGCTTTGCAATGTCATGATCTGACGCCAAAGCGATTTTGAAAGTACCCACAGCCCTCAGTTACTGATCGTTGGTGGACATGAGTGAGAAAATATGAAAGCAATTCTCTGAAGTGAAGTAGAGAAGGCATTCAGAGAGATGAATAAGTGCACAACTGAGTTGCGTTTGACAACTTCTCACACAAACTCTGCCTCCCAGTGCTTCTCTTGCGGCAACAATGTTGATAGGAAAGTCATGCCATGGTTCCAGACGTGATTGTTTGAGGCTGGACAACTCACTCAGGATTTCGCATGCATTCACTTAAAAGGAGACTTAGACAGGAATTTATGTGGTTATCAGTTGCAGTTTCAGTGCCATACCAGTCCTTAATCATGGGCTTTAATCCCTCAGGATCACTTTGCTCAAATCTTTCAATGCAAAGTCGAGGTAAGTGAATTAACTTCAATTCAAGCCCCAAACAACTCGGCCTGAGAGATTATCAAGTGGACCATTGTTTGGAGGAAAGGCATGAGAATCAGGTCGAGCATAATTCGGTTTTTTTTCTATCTGCAAACAATCGCGAAAATTCTTCTCTTGGTCTCGAGCAATTCATACGGATTTGAAACAGGCTCTACTTTTAGAAGTGGTATGTGCTCAAGCATATTGATTCGTTATTCGACAGATCGCGAGAGTGTAAAGATGGTAAAAACATTAGGATGAACCAGGTATAGCGCTCCAATGAAAAGACAGTTTCATAAAAGTGGGATTAGAGCCAGATCGGCAGTCAACAAGACGACTGCCGCAAATCATTGAATGTATGCAAACCTGCTCCTGCTCCCACCCCATTGGGAAAAACAAAGTATAATTTAACTCTAGATCGATTTACCAACTGACCTCATCAAACCAAAATATTGTTGCACATGAGGTCCTAGCAACTATCTCCGAATTTGAAGAAGCAATGGTTAATTTGACGGATAAGATTCGGGCGAAGACAACAGAATTAGAAATGGTAATTCATTGTAAAGGTTGTTGTTGACAGTCGTTGAAATTCCAGTGCAGAGTGTGAGAGTGGAATCGCCCGCAATGCATGTGGCAAAATCCCACACCGATTGCATTGTTGATGCGAATAAGACCTGGTCAGATACAAAGGCAGTTTATTTGAATAATCTTTTTTGAGTGATTTTATTCCATATGTAATCGGAAGTTTGCATTTAAACGCCAGTCTCTTATATTTCCCTTTATTTGTGGTCCTTGGTCTCTAAATCATTCGCATCAAATAACAGCAGAAGCAGGCTTTAGTACTGTCAACGAGGAGCCACTTGCATTCGACAGGCAAAGCCAGCTGCATGATGCAGCTTCTCCATTTGATCGTCGAATTTAGAATCGAAAGTTTAGAAGAGCGTGGAGTAGACGGGCTTGACCTAAGTCAAATGATGGTGAGATTTACGTTTGGACAGCATCTTAACGTGAATGTTCAATGCTTATATTCACTTTTAGCCATATTGAGGACGTCACTTCCGATGATTGCGGGAGCTGTCGTATTTTTGTTAAGCGTAGAACCTCACACCGGCGTACCTGTGTTCTCTATTTTTCGGGCAACGACATTTCCTGAACGTTAACTTTTTCCAGACTTTAAGCAAAATTAAAAATGAACAATGTGGAGATATTTGTGCATAGAAAGAGCCTCAGCCTAGAAGTGGGAGGTTTTATATCGCCTAGCGGTTCGTCAAATACCAAAATACATGTGAGCGATGTGTGCGATAATGAGGAATGAATCAATGTGGCCAAGTAGAGCTGTAACGATTGATGCGAAGTAAATATGGAGATGAAAGACGTAATTCTTCTTGGATGCTGGATCGATTCTTAAAATAGGAGTTGTGAGAGGTTGTGGTGCTTGATACCAACGTATTTAAAAGCTCATTTCCTTCTGACCATGTTTCTGTCATTCCAAATATTGCTAATCTTCATCACATTCTAGCATAAAGCGTAACTGATGATAATCGTTTTAGTGGCGGGTTGTTCATTCTTCGCACCAGCCTTTTTGATAGAGTTGCACAAGCCTAAATAAAGACTCTAATGCGAAGGATCAAGAGCAGACGTTGCAAGAGCAGGATTATCAGGTTCTGCTCTGCCATGTCAAATTGGCATCGATAATTTTGTTTTTCGCAACTGATGCAGCCACAATGATGGCATCAATTTGATGGCTGCATCCATTGAGAAATTGTGCAAGTTTGGAGTTAGGGAACGTACATTCTGGCCTTCGATAGGCAATTGAGAGCTCACGCTGCAAGGGGCAATCTGGTCAGTATTACGACACTGCGTTTGTGGGTGGTTGGGAGGGTGGCAATTCAATCACTCCAATGACTGCCACAACCACTGCCAGTACCAGTGCCAGTGCCAACAGCACGCCCAACTCAACCCGACACGTGTGAAACGAAGTCTCGATCATGTTGCTGAACAAAAGATTGCTGAAAATCGCTCAATCATGCGATTTCAATGACGAAATACCGCAGCACTGATTGATTTGAACCCTCATCTGTGTAACAAAATGCATGTGTAGTGTAGTATCAACTGAAGGTCAAAAAAACTCCAGCTGAAACAATATGAATCATTGGTCGGAAGTATCCCATTTCTGCGAACTTGAAAATTCGCGAATATAGCACGTCATATGCCTTTAGTGAAGGAAAATGCGACATCTATTGCCAGTAAAAGTGACGAAATGACTGGACTAAGCGAAAAATTTCCCATCTTTCCCGAATCAAAAGGAATAATATCGCGACCAGATTTCACTCACTACTACGACCTCGTGAAGACTTTCGTCATGCCTCAATAATTCCAGTAGAAATGAAAATGCCACCGTGTCTTCTTATTCCCCTGCAGAAATGGTTGGATAAAAGCAAAAATTTGAGTTCATGATACGTCAATCAAACATTTCTTCTTAGGATGCATATGCTGATTGTGTGAATCTCTGATTCTAGGTGCATCAGAATTAATAAAAGTGACATATTGGAACGCTACCAATCGCTGAGTATCACTTGTAAAGTCGAAACTAGGCCAAAAGCACCATCGGTGCTTCTAATCCCTCAGCCTGATGTGATGAGTGAAGTCATACAATGGTTCCAGGCAGTGATCATCTGGGGCTGGACAACTCATCAGGGTTCCGAATGCATGAATTAAAAGGGAACTTAGACAGGTGTGGATGTGTTTTTCAGTTGCAGTTTCAGTGCCATTGCCTGTCTTAATCGACGAGGGTTGATCGGAAGCCTCCCTAATGTGGTCAAAAGCGCGTGTCAATTAGGCTTGATCTTATGATTCGTAAGCAATGGAAGAAACGTCGCTCCACTGACAATGGAGTTCTTCATTCGGATTTTATGATCCACCCGACAAATGCCACGTCGACCACCAGAATACGTGGCTATGATCGCTTGCTGCACGCAACACCAGATCACCTCCTTCAATTTTTGATGCGGAACTACGATCTGGCGAACAATCAACGAGAATAGACTCAAATGCAATGGCTACCACAGGACTGATGGCCAGTTGGCCTTCTCCAGCATTCGAATCTCTAAGTTCATATTCAATCAAGCGCATGCCATTCAAAAGGGCCAGAAGCATTAAAAAGCGGCACTTTAGGAGTTCAAATAAGTTAATTGAATCATGAGCTTCTTCCTCCACTCAGAGCTGTTTGCTTAAGTCGTGCTTTGCAGGTTGAGGTAAGTTAATCGCCACAATCTAGTGTCCAAATATCTCGGACATGAGAGATCATCAAGTGGATCAATGTTGTGAGGAAAAGAACGAGACTATTGGCGCATCAAAGTTAGCTTGTTCTAGCT